>CM070648.1:53442471-53449141 GCA_036346575.1 Dendrocalamus sinicus | reverse complement strand
TAAATTTTAAATTTTAAATTTTAAATTTAAATTTTAAATTTTAAATTTTAAATTTAAATTTTAAATTTAAATTTTAAATTTTAATTTTAAATTTAAATTTTAATTTTAAATTTAAACTTTAAACTTTAAACCTTAAATTTTAAATTCTAAATTTAAACTTAACTTAATTAAACTTCTTAACTCCTAAACTTTAAAATCTCTTAACCCTAAATTTTAAATTTGAATTTTTAATTTAAATCCCTAATTTGAAATTTAAATTTAAAATCTTAACTTAAACTTTAAACTTTAAATTTAAATTTTAAATTTTAAATTTTAAATTTAAATTTTATTTAATTTTAAATTTAAAATTTTAAATTTAAAATTTAAATTTTAAAATTTAAATTTAAATTTTAAATTCTAAATTTAAATTTTAAATTTTAAAATTTAAATTTTAAAATTTAAATTTTAAATTTTAAAATTTTAAATTTTAAATTTAAATTTTAAATTTTAAATTTTAAATTTAAATTTAAATTTAAATTTTAACTTTTAAATTTTAATTAATTTTTAATTTAAATTTTAAATTTTAAATTTTAAAATTTTAATTTTAAAATTTTAAATTTAAATTTTAAATTTTAAAATTTAAATTAATTTAAATTTAAATTCTCTTAAATTTTAAATTTAATTTAAATTCTTAAATTTAAATTTTAAATTTTTAACTTTAAATCAAATTTTAAATTTTAAATTTTAAATTTAAATTCTTAAATTTAAATTTTAAATTTTAAAATTTAAATTTTTAAAATTTAAATTTTTAAAATTTTAAATTTTAAATTTTAAATTTTAAATTTTAAATTTAAATTTTAAACCCTAAATTTTAAATTTAAATTTTAAATTTTAAATTTTAAATTTAAATTTAAATTTTAAATTTAAATTTAATTTTTAAATTTTAAATTTAAATTTTAAATTTAAATTTAAATTTAAATTTAAATTTTAAATTTTAATTTTAAATTTTAAATTTTAAATTTAAATTTAAATTTTAAATTTTAAATTTAAATTTTAATTTAAATTTTAAATTTTAAATTTTAAATTTAAATTTAAATTTTAAATTTAAATTTTAAATTTTAAATTTTAAATTTTAAATTTTAAACTTTAAACCCTAAATTTTAAATTTTAAACTTTAAACCCTAAATTTTAAACCCTAAATTTTAAATTTAAACCCTTAAAACCCAAACTTTAAATTTTAAATTTTAATTTTAAATTTTAAACCCTAAATTTAAATTTTAAATTTTAAATTAAATTTAAACTCCTAAACTCAAAATTTTAAATTTAAACCCTAAACCCTAAATTTAAATTTTAAATTTAAATTTAAATTTTAAATTTTAAACCCTAAATTTTAAATTTAAATTTAAATTTTAAATTTTAAATTTTAAATTTAAATTTTAAATTTAAATTTTAAATTTAAATTTAAATTTAAATTTAAATTTAAATTTAAATTTAAATTTTAAATTTTAAATTTAAATTTTAAATTTAAATTTTAAATTTTAAATTTTAAATTTTAAATTTTAAATTTAAATTTTAAATTTAAATTTTAAATTTAAATTTAAATTTTAAATTTTAAATTTTAAATTTTAAATTTTAAATTTTAAATTTTAAATTTTAAATTTTAAATTTAAATTTTAAATTTAAATTTTAAATTTAAATTTTAATTTTAAATTTAAATTTTAAATTTAAATTAAATTTTAAATTTAAATTTAAATTTTAAATTTAAATTTTAAATTTAAATTTTAAATTTTAAATTTAAATTTAAATTTAAATTTTAAATTTTAAATTTAAATTTTAAATTTTAAATTTTAAATTTTAAATTTTAAATTTTAAATTTTAAATTTTAAATTTTAAATTTTAAATTTTAATTTTAAATTTTAAATTTAAATTTTAAATTTTAAATTTTAAATTTTAAATTTTAAATTTAAATTTTAAATTTTAAATTTTAAATTTAAATTTTAAATTTAAATTTTAAATTTAAATTTTTTAAATTTTAATTTTAAATTTTAAATTTTAAATTTAAATTTTAAATTTTAAATTTTAAATTTAAATTTTAAATTTTAAATTTTAAATTTAAATTTAAATTTTAAATTTTAAATTTTAAATTTTAATTTTAAATTTAAATTTAAATTTTAAATTTTAAATTTTAAATTTAAAATTTTAAATTTTAAATTTTAAATTTTAAATTTTAAATTTTAAATTTTTTAAATTTAAAATTTTAAATTTTAAATTTAAATTTTAAATTTTTTAATTTTAAATTTAAATTTTAAATTTTAAATTTTAAATTTTAAATTTAAAATTTTAAATTTTAAATTTTAAATTTTAAATTTTAAATTTAAATTTTAAATTTTAAATTTAAATTTTAAATTTAAATTTTAAATTAAATTTTAAATTTAAATTTTAAATTTAAAATTTTAAATTTTAAATTTTAAATTTAAATTTAAATTTTAAATTTAAATTTTAAATTTTAAATTTAAATTTTAAATTTTAAATTTAAAATTTAAATTTTAAATTTTAAATTTTAAATTTAAATTTAAATTTAAATTTTAAATTTAAATTTTAAATTTTAAATTTTAAATTTTAAATTTTAAATTTAAATTTAAATTTTAAATTTAAATTTAAATTTAAATTTTAAATTTAAATTTTAAATTTAAAATTTTAAATTTAAATTTAAATTTAAATTTAAAATTTAAATTTAAATTTTAAATTTAAATTTAAATTTAAATTTTTAAATTTTAAATTTAAAATTTTAATTTTAAATTTAAATTTAAATTTTAAATTTTAAATTTTAAATTTAAATTTTAAATTTTAAATTTTAAATTTAAATTTTAAATTTAAATTTAAATTTTAAATTTAAATTTAAAATTTAAATTTTTAAATTTAAATTTAAATTTTTTAAATTTAAATTTAAATTTTAAATTTTAAATTTAAATTTTAAATTTAAATTTTAAATTTAAATTTTAAATTTAAATTTAAATTTTAAATTTTAAATTTTAAATTTTAAATTTTAATTTTAAATTTTAAATTTAAATTTTAAATTTTAAATTTAAATTTTAAATTTTAAATTTAAAATTTAAATTTTAAATTTTAAATTTTAAATTTAAATTTTAAATTTAAATTTTAAATTTTAAATTTAAATTTAAATTTTAAATTTAAATTTTAAATTTTAAATTTTAAATTTTAAATTTTAAATTTAAATTTTAAATTTTAAATTTTAAATTTTAAATTTAAATTTTAAATTTTAAATTTTAAATTTTAATTTTAAATTTTAAATTTAAATTTTAAATTTAAATTTTAAATTTTAAATTTAAAAATTTAAATTTTAAATTTAATTTTAAATTTTAAATTTTAAATTTTTTAAATTTTAAATTTAAATTTAAATTTTAAATTTTAAATTTAAATTTTAAATTTAAATTTAAATTTTAAATTTTAAATTTTAAATTTTAAATTTAAATTTTAAATTTAAATTTTAAATTTTAAATTTAAATTTTAAATTTAAATTTTAATTTTAAATTTTAAATTTTAAATTTAAAATTTAAATTTAAATTTAAATTTAAATTTTAAATTTTAAATTTTAAATTTAAAATTTAAATTAAATTTTAAATTTTAAATTTTAAATTTAAATTTTAAATTTAAATTTTAAATTTTAAATTTTAAATTTTAAATTTTAAATTTAAATTTTAAATTTTAAATTTTAAATTTTAAATTTAAATTTTAAATTTTAAATTTTAAATTTAAATTTTAAATTTTAAATTTTAAATTTAAATTTAAATTTTAAATTTTAAATTTAAATTTTAAATTTTAAATTTTAAATTTAAATTTTAAATTTTAAATTTTAAATTTTAAATTTAAATTTTAAATTTAAATTTTAAATTTAAATTTTAAATTTTAAATTTTAAATTTAAATTTTAAATTTAAATTTTAAATTTAAATTTTAAAAATTTTAAATTTTAAATTTAAATTTTAAATTTAAAATTAAATTTAAATTTTAAAAATTTAAATTTAAATTTTAAATTTTAAATTTAAATTTTAAATTTAAATTTAAATTTTAAATTTAAATTTTAAATTTTAATTTTAAATTTTAAATTTAAATTTTAAATTTAAAATTTAAATTTAAATTTAAATTTTAAAAATTTAAATTTAAATTTAAATTTTAAATTTTAAATTTTAAATTTTAAATTTTAAATTTAAATTTTAAATTTTAAATTTAAATTTAAATTTTTAAATTTTAAATTTTAAATTTTAAATTTTAAATTTAAATTTTAAATTTAAATTTTAAATTTTAAATTTTAAATTTTAAATTTTAAATTTTAAATTTAAATTTTAAATTTTAAATTTAAATTTTAAATTTTAAATTTTAAATTTTAAATTTTAAATTTTAAATTTTAAATTTAAATTTTAAATTTTAAATTTTAAATTTTAAATTTTAAATTTTAAATTTTAAATTTTAAATTTTAAATTTTAAATTTTAAATTTAAATTTTAAATTTTAATTTTAAATTTTAAATTTTAAATTTTAAATTTAAATTTTAAATTTAAATTTAAATTTTAAATTTAAATTTAAATTTTAAATTTAAATTTTAAATTTTAAATTTAAATTTTAAATTTAAAAATTTAAATTTTAATTTTAAATTTAAATTTTAAATTTAAATTTAAATTTAAATTTTAAATTTTAAATTTAAATTTTAAATTTTAAATTTAAATTTTAAATTTTAAATTTAAATTTTAAATTTAAATTTTAAATTTTAAATTTTAAATTTTAAATTTAAATTTTAAATTTAAATTTAAATTTTAAATTTAAATTTTAAATTTTAAATTTTAAATTTTAAATTTTAAATTTTAAATTTAAATTTTAAATTTTAAATTTAAATTTTAAATTTTAAATTTAAAATTTAAATTTAAATTTAAATTTAAATTTAAATTTAAATTTAAATTTAAATTTAAATTTAAATTTTAAATTTAAATTTTAAATTTAAATTTTAAATTTAAATTTAAATTTTAAATTTAAATTTTAAATTTAAATTTTAAATTTTAAATTTTAAATTTAAATTTTAAATTTAAATTTAAATTTTAAATTTAAAATTTAAATTTAAATTTTAAATTTAAATTTAAATTTAAATTTTAAATTTAAATTTAAATTTAAATTTTAAATTTAAATTTTAAATTTTAAATTTTAAATTTTAAATTTAAATTTAAATTTTAAATTTTAAATTTAAATTTTAAATTTAAATTTAAATTTTAAATTTTAAATTTAAATTTAAATTTTAAATTTTAAATTTTAAATTTAAATTTAAATTTTAAATTTTAAATTTAAATTTAAATTTAAATTTAAATTTTAAATTTAAATTTAAATTTTAAATTTTAAATTTAAATTTAAATTTAAATTTTAAATTTAAATTTAAATTTAAATTTTAAATTTTAAATTTTAAATTTTAAATTTAAATTTAAATTTTAAATTTTAAATTTAAATTTAAATTTAAATTTTAAATTTTAAATTTAAATTTTAAATTTTAAATTTTAAATTTAAATTTTAAATTTAAATTTAAATTTAAATTTAAATTTTAAATTTTAAATTTTAAATTTAAATTTTAAATTTAAATTTTAAATTTTAAATTTTAAATTTTAAATTTTAAATTTAAATTTAAATTTTAAATTTTAAATTTAAATTTAAATTTAAATTTAAATTTTAAATTTAAATTTTAAATTTTAAATTTTAAATTTAAATTTAAATTTAAATTTTAAATTTTAAATTTTAAATTTTAAATTTAAATTTTAAATTTAAATTTTAAATTTTAAATTTAAATTTAAATTTTAAATTTAAATTTAAAATTTTAAATTTAAATTTTAAATTTAAATTTTAAATTTAAATTTTAAATTTTAAATTTAAATTTTAAATTTTAAATTTTAAATTTAAATTTTAAATTTTAAATTTTAAATTTTAAATTTAAATTTTAATTTTAAATTTAAATTTTTTAAATTTTAAATTTTAAATTTAAATTTTAAATTTAAATTTAAATTTTAAATTTAAATTTAAAATTTTAAATTTTAAATTTAAATTTTAAATTTTAAATTTAAATTTAAATTTTAAATTTAAATTTAAATTTAAATTTAAATTTAAATTTTAAATTTTAAATTTAAAATTTAAATTTAAAATTTAAAATTTAAATTTAAATTTTAAATTTAAATTTTAAATTTTAAATTTTTTAAATTTTAAATTTAAATTTAAATTTAAATTTTAAATTTAAATTTAAAATTTTAAATTTTAAATTTAAATTTTAAATTTTAAATTTTAAATTTTAAATTTAAATTTAAATTTAAATTTTAAATTTTAAATTTTAAATTTAAATTTAAATTTTAAATTTAAATTTAAATTTTAAATAAATTTTAAATTTAAATTTAAATTTAAAATTTAAATTTTAAATTTTAAATTTAAATTTAAATTTAAATTTAAATTTTAAATTTAAATTTTAAATTTAAATTTTAAATTTAAATTTAAATTTTAAATTTTAAATTTAAATTTTAAATTTTAATTTAAATTTAAATTTTAAATTTAAAATTTAAATTTAAAATTTAAATTTTAAATTTTAAATTTTAAATTTAAATTTTAAATTTAAATTTAAATTTAAATTTAAAAATTTAAATTTAAATTTAAA